>OZ026516.1:140466603-140501650 GCA_964019695.1 Loripinus fragilis | reverse complement strand
TCGCTAATCCTAAATGTACAAACGTAACTACCCATTTATACCACCTTTACCAACTTTAGCATGAAATATCTCGTGATGTGCAAGGTCTACACTGATGTAGGTGGTATAAAATAGTTATACCATGTTTGTCCACCTGTACGTAAGATAATCCACTCGCTAAAGCTCGTGGATTATCTCCACGTACAGGCGGACAACCCATGGTATAACTATTACGTATAATAGTACCTTTATCACTAATCCTAAATGTGCAAACGTAACTACCCATATAGCTGCAGGTCTAAACGTTTGGTTTGAACTCTTATCTACATTCATACTTTGTGAGTAGGAACACTGAAGGCTCTGGCCAGACAAACGTTTCTTGGAAAATTAGAACTGTACTAGAAAAGAGCCCACGCAAGCGCGGAAATATTTCATGATTGTCAATTTACCTTTATTTTGCATTTAAAAAAGCTGAAACTTGTATCCCCCTTTCATGTGTGTTAATTTTTCACAGCTTTATGAAATCTGAAACTTGTATTGGCGATTCTAGTCGCCGAAATGACCATGGGCCCAAATAGGTATGGGCCGAAATGACCCGAAACCGGCGAGTTTTAATTTTTTTTACAAAAGCTGATACTTGTAAACATGATTATGCTTATATCTTCTCATCTTGAAAATCACTAAAAATCTTCAGCGAGGTGACTTTTACTATATTTGTTTTCCTCCAAACAATGCCAAAAATCGCTCAAATCCAGGTTCTTATTTCTGAACAATGCACTTTTTTAAACAGATTTTATTGATAGCGTCATTGAAACTTAGGATTATTGAGCGTGAGTCAGAGAAAGGTGTCTTGAACTTTCATAACTCTAGTTGCCATCAATGGTAGTAATTAACTATTTTATAGAAGTTCTGTTTGTTTTGTTACTGTTTTGTGAGTCCCCCCCCCCCAAAAAAGTCTGTACTTGTTTAAAGCTAGTGTCAATTTAAGTTTATACTAAGGTCTGCTGATTATTATAGTTTAGTGTTGTGTTGGTTACTGGTACTGTCCAAAAATAGGGACAATGTCGGAAAAATTAGTCTGCAATTTTTTAAGTGGTAGCTGCCCAAACCAATAAATGAGTGATTTTCACACTCAAAATGCAAAGAAATACAATATTTAAGGAAATTTTTGTATACCAAATTATCTTCTTCAAAGGCAAACCTGGAAATGTCGTTACTTTTCGTGGTTAAAAAACAAACTTTTTCTCCTTATTTTTCTTCCAACTTCTGATTGGGAATTTTACTGTGCCAATTGGGAAAAAGGAGGTGTTTCGCCTTTGGGAGTGGGGCCGAATTTCGCCCCCCAAAATGGCCTGAAAAGGAACACTGATGCCGAAATGGTTTGGATTGATTGGTGTTTTACGTCCCGGTAAACAATTTTTCAGTCATGTTGAGACGGAGCCACTTCTTCCTGGGTATTATTAGTACTTTGGGAAGGTGAAAGTGCCTTTCTCAAGGACACTACACAGCGGTCGTGGGGTTCGAACTCGGGGCCTCTAGGTCCCGAGTCCGACGCTCTACCACTGAGCCACCGCGCCTCCATATGCCGAAATACACTTCCCTTTTTACGACCATTATAGGCGAAACGGAGCGGTCTGGGGCGAAGTATTTCGCCGATTTGCCCTCAAACTGGAATCCTGCTTGTACCTGAAAGCTAACATATAAAATTTGGGTTTGATTGGCCCATCAATTTCCGAGAAAAGCCAGTTTTAATTTTCATATACGTAAATGACCTTTAGCCAAGGTCAAGAAATGACCTCGGCCTTCAATACTCACAATTCTTCATTATTTCAGTTGGTTTCAGGTCAGAGGCTGAAATATTTGTGAAAAAATCAACAGCTTTCACTTTTTCCTGTAGAAAAGCCTAAGTTAACAAATTTGACCTTGTTGTAAAATTGGTCAAGGTCAACCGTAGGTCATCATTTGAACAAAGTATGATGGGCAGAGTCACCACTGCTACATACCAAGTTTCGTGGAAATTGGTTCACCGGTTCCGGGGAAGAAGATTTTTGAAGGGTTTTTACCATATATGGGCGTGGCGGCCATCTTGGTCATGTGACCCAGATGCAACAAACAAACTTTCGTTCCCCCTACCCAAAGAGGCTCCACATAAAATTTGTCTTTGATTGGTCAAATGGTTTCCGAGAAGAAGATGTTTGAAATTGTTGACGACAACGGACCATGGGCATCCTACCTATAAGCTGACATATGCTGCTAAGGTGAGCTAAAAACAAATTCAACCTCAAGCCCTCACCAGTAGCTTGCACCTGACCGTTCTAAGGTGGTGATTTTGGTGTAGTTCTTACTTCGTTATTTGCATACCTGTCAACTTTTTGAAATCTTAAAGAGTGAGATTGCGCGCGACGCCCTTAAAATGGTTATTTTCTGCTCACATTTACCGCGCGGACCAATTTTACCAAATTTTTTAGGAGTGAGATTTATTTTTTTCTAAGAACCAAAAAGGGATTATTGGGCCGAAATGACCATGGGCCGAAATGACCCGGAACCGACGATTTTTTTTTTATTTTCTTTTTACAAAAGCTGATACTTGTAAATGCGGTTATGTTTATTTCTTCTCGTCAAGAAAATCACAGAAAAACTTCAGCGAGGCGCCTTTTACTAATAATATTTGATAGCGTCATTGCCTACCGTGATATAAGTGGTACGACCAAGCCAATCGATGTAAACAGTACATTATGCGCAGCGACCTTGACACTTAGGATTATTAAGCGCGTGTCGAAGAAAGGTGTGATGATTACCGCGACTAATAATCAGTTTTGATAAGGGATTATTTAAAATTACAGCCATATCTTTTTTTCTTTGGCGAGTTTGGCGGCGTTTTCCCCATTGTTGTTTATAATATGGCCGACTTGACACAGCATAATACACATATACATATGACATATACACAAAAATTCGGAACGCTTCGGTCATCTCCATTCAGTTTGTATTGGAAACCCAATCGATCTAAAAATAGTGACGCGTGACCATGAACGTGACATACACTAAATATAGAAACATTCGCCAGAGGGCGCAGTTCTTTTAGAAAACACACTTAATTCCAAAATTCTCTAAATCTATGCTAAATGAAAACTCATCCTAACCGAGATTATCAATGAAAGCAATATCTTAAAGTAACAGTAAAGAAATCAAGCATGAAAATGACCTCGATTTTTCAGTTTATGCGGTAATTCGTTTATTTAGTATTATAGATGTTGACAATGACCTCAGCAAATAACCCACTTTTCTTTGCGGGTTTTATTTCCAATTCTACCAGTTTTCTCATAGTTTACTACACAATAACGCATTAACAATAAATGGTTAAGGCCAATACAAACAAACAAAAGCAGGCATATGGAAGTATCTATACATGCGGGAGTCATAGTAGTCAGGACACAATTCTTTGTTTTGATCTATTAATTCATTCTTATTTCCCCTAATAATTGTCTATCATCATATCTACTGGATTGCTAATGATCTAATTTATATTGAATAAGAAAGTGTTTCTAAGACATATATGATTTAAGAGTGGGCACTTTGATTAAGACATTTTTCGATGAAATTGGAGGATATTTTTAAAATGTAATGGTTATGACTTTTAAGAATTATTTTAAGGTATAGATATTGTTTTTTTCTTTTTAATTTTACCAGTTTTGAACACAGAACTTGCCTTAACGGCTTATAAAGGCTACAATTAAGTAGAAAATGCTCTTCATCCTCAACTTCACCAGTGTAACATGCAGTACAAATTAGCTTATGCTTAGGAATGTTCAAGTATCTACCATCCTCTATTGCAAGTTTGTGAGCACTAATTCGTATTTTACTGATCATGGTTCTTTCATTTTTGTTTTTCAAAATATCTACATAATATGGACGGGTGCATGCTCTATACAATTTCATTAAAATATTAAGTTTCTTTGATTTTTTGAGTCTCATGTTTTATACTTGCAGCTGTAAATCATTGATACGTTTCTTAATGGATAGTTTGCTGAGCAAATTAGAATTTGGGGTGAAAGAGAGATATGAAAAACCTAGAGTATTAAATATACACACATGTATTTATTTGGCGTTAATATTAATTTGGCGCTTTTTGCGATGTAAACAAAAATCGACAAAAAAAATTATCGTAAAATGGTCTGATAAATATGCAATAAATGGAGACTGTCCCTAGGTATGTTACTGTCTGTACCAATAAAACTCACGAAACTGGCAGTTTCTATTTCCCCGTTGATTATCTATCCCCCCACTCTTACACACACCTCTTTAAGAAGGGGTACACACCTCTTTAAGAAGGGGTAATCTTAAAGAAAATAATTTCAATAGAAATTTACTTTGAACGTCCTTTCGTTAACTTAAAGCACCAAACACAACTAAAGTCGTCTGCTTCTATCCTCTGCTAAAATGCTTTAGAAGCCTTTTTGACAAACAATGTAGACCCAGATCAGTCTGAACTGGATCCACGCTGTTTGCTTCTCTACTTACATTAGTCAAAAATGTTAGCAGAAAATGGAAGCAGAATACTTTATACGCATTTTCAGATGATTTAAGGGTACTACGCCAATATGTAAGTTTCAACGGGTCCCTTTCTTAGCTTCATCACAGTATGTTTATTGATCTGCTTGCTTCCCCAGTGGTGATACATTGCATAATTTAGGAAAACTCAACACAAGCTAAACTAATTTTGTGTTTTTACAACTGCAGAATCTAGGGAGAAGATTTGGCCAGAAAAAATAATTCAACCCCCTTCCCACCCCAGTGACTTCGGTTGCTGTCCATTGTAAGGCGGTGGTCCTGGTGATGTTTATTTATTGTTGCCTCCATTATTTGTAGAGGTTTTGTGTAAGGTCCTTGTTTTGTTATGCAGTACGTTGTGTGCCATTTCTAGTTTTGCAATCATTCCGCTGGGGAAGTGGGAACTCGTTGCTTTTCTTCTATTGTCTTCTGGATGTCATGTCACTGTTATCGTTCTTTGCCTCTTCTTCACGATGCCATTGGTTGGTCTGTAGTATATGATAGTAGCTTTTCTTGGTCATACTCACTTACATGTACTTTTAGAAAATCACCCAACTTTTGAAGGCGTGAATATCAATTTGGTGAAATAGTGCTTAGTGTTCAGATGTGTTGATACTTTTGCAAGGAGCTTAAGGATTGAACTTGTCTGCAAAATAGTTCATTAAGCTCTGAAACGATACTTCTGATATATATGATGATGATGATCTAATACTGACAGGTTTTCTAAGCCCTTTTAGGCCCAACGAAATTTTCCATATATTATACATGTAAATCCCACAAAAACGTATGATTCTTGTACACTAGAGCCCATCTCACAAGTCTTTATACCATTACGTTTCATAGATTGAAACTACAGTAAAACCTGTGTAAAACGGTCACTCAAAAATAGACAAAACAAAGATCTTAATGACAAATAGTAGCTTAATGAAGGTCGAAAGTATTGCAGAATGCTCCGCAATACTTTTGACCTGCATTAAGCGATTAATAGTCTTGAAAACCAATGTGTGGTCTTTTTAGAGTGGCCGTTTACATAAGTTTTACTGTATCTGTCAAACACTAATGCTATGGGAGCCAAACAATCAAATCGTTCGCTATAGCTTCAGTTCATACGAAGTGCCCCATTTAAATCAAATTAAATATAATATATCATTATGAATTTACAAACGTGGACAAATAACGCCACCCTGTTGTAGTCCTGCCACATAATTAATTAATGTAGCCTGATCTAGTGGACTTTTACTAAGTTTGTTCAAAGTATGCCTCTGGGTACAAAACCATGGCTTATTTAAAGAAAACAAAATAAAACTCAACTTGTCTTAAACCACTGGGCATAGGAGTCTTGAGATTTGGCATGAAGCATCACTTAGTAAAACACTTTTAAATTTGTTCAAAATATGGCTCTTGGGCATTGCTGAACCTGGGGTCACCAGGGGTTGGCCTGTTTCGAATAGATACTTATAGAAAAGAAGTTTGAAACAAAACTTAGGCGCGCGATCCAGCGTCACATGACCATCTGGTTTTGTGTGCCCATACGAGCTGATATCACAGTACATGATAAATGGCGTTCCCATTTGAAAGATATACTATATGCACATCATTTTCTTTATATGGCAATGCCCAGATATTCAAGTAATAGCAATAGGATTTTTTGGCAGGACATGAAAGAAAATTGACGGGTTTTATAAGTATACACGACATGATAGATGTGAGTTGAATAATGCATCACCACATTAAAAACAAGATAAATAATAACTATAATTTTCAACAATTACCAAGCAGATAACAATAACTTGTGTTTTTTATTATAAGAAACACACCGATTTTCACCCAAAATTCAGGGGATATGATTTATATTTTGACTTCATTATAAAATCAGTGTAAGATATATAACACTCAATTGTTATTTTCCAGACTTCAACATTCCATTCATTAACAAAGGTATTGGGTTTATTGATTTACATAGTATCTTCAAGGATTATTTAGTGATTTCATCTATTCCAAATTACTTTAATAATTCTGAAACTCCTATCATTCGTTATAAATATAACAAACCAATTAGGTCTACTATATTTAACTTTAAAAAATTGTAAATGATATAGATATAGATTCCAATACTCCTGCCTCCTGAGATTGTCAAAATTCTAATTATTTATATCCCTCTGCAGGGCATGTTATTACAGGTAATCTAAATGTCATTCCTGATACTAGAGTTCGCAATATTATTTCTAAAGGTCCTAAATATAGATTTATTTCTAATATTGATTTCTCTAAATGTCATAGAGAGATCGCTGCTTCTTTAAATGACTTTAGTAATCCTTGGTGCAAATGGGAAAATGTTGAACCTGATGCCTTGAAGGAATGGAAGAATTTTTAAAATTATTGATACTCGTATTTCATTTTACTCTCGTAATACACATCTTTTCCCCTAACCTAAATCTTCTTTTCGTCATGCCTATAAACTGCAGCAATCTTTAAATGAGAGGGTGATTGTTGATGGGCATGGTTGTCATACAGCCCTACATTTTTGTGTCAAAGCTAAAGAAAATCAAGACAAAGTTCCTATGTTGTACTGGTCACCTAAACTCAATAAAAAACCTTATAAAGCAAGATTTACTGCTAATTCTAGTTCTTGTACGACAACAGAACTTTCTAAATTGTTAACCTCGTGTCTTACAGCTGTTAAAAGACATGTTATCAAATATTGTGAAAAGGTATATGAGAGATACGGTAAGAACCTGTTTTGGTCTATTAAAAATACAGGTGAAATTTTAGATAAACTTAAAGCTAGAGATTTCAATGCGACCAGATTGTCTACTTCTGATTTTTCTACTCTTTAAACTACTTTACCTCATAATTTAATTAAAGATAAACTTATTGATCTTATTGAAAGAACCTTCCAGAGAGAAGGCTCTCCTTACTTTGCATGTAATGACAGAAATGCATTTTTTACTTCAGAAAAACCTAAAAAAATATCAAGTATCAATAATTTAAAAGAAAAAATGTTAATTTTTCATTCCTTCAAGGCACCAGGTTCAACATTTTCTCGTTTACACCAACGATTACTGAAGTCATTTAAAGAAGCAGCGATCTCTCTACGACATTTAGGGAAATCAATATTAGAGGGAAATCTATATTTAAGACCTTTAGAAATAATATTGCAAACTCTAGCGTCAAGAATGACATTTAGATTACATGTAATCACATGCCCTGCAGGGGAATCTAAATAATTAGAATTTTGATAATTTCAGGAGTCAGGAGTATTGGAATCTATATTTAAATCAGTTACAATTTTATTAAAGTTAAATGTAGAAGACATACTTGGTTTGTTATATTTATAGCAAATGCTAGGAGTTTCAGATTTATCAAAGTAATTTGGAATAGATGAAAACACTAAATTATCCTTAAATATACAATGTAAATCAGTGAACTCCATACCTTTGTTAATGAATGGAATTTTTATAAAATGTCGCTTATGGTTGGCCTCAGAATCGATATATGGACTAAGGAAATGTTGAACATAACATTGTAAGAAGTGCTACTTTATATAATATGTTTGCTCTATCGCAAAGTTCATTAGCCCCTAACTCTAAATTACATTAAACTGAGATAGGCAAGGAACTTAAAAATGAAAGTAAGTCATGCCGACCATGATTTTTTAAATCTATAAAAAGATTCTTAAGAAAAGTATTTATGCGTTTTTCAGTACAAACTTTGCGCTTAATGTTACCATTTTTACGTTTACCATGAGGTCTACTTTTACGTTTTTTACATTCCAAAAGAGAAAAACATCAAAATCTGGCATTTTAGAATTATTACCTTCATGGTATATATTATCATTAAAACCTAAAGGAAAAGGTGATTGCAAAAATTTAATCCTTTTAAGTTCAGTTTCACGTCTCTTTATATTTTTTTAATCTAGAAGATGAATTAGGATCATATATAACGTTTTTAACTGGTTGAATCATAATTTTACAAGGTGAATGACCATTTTTTGTTAAATGGCGATAATGAAACGTGTCAAATTTTTTAGGCTTTTCATTTTACGAAAGGTCTCATGAAACCTAGTCTTAATGGATCGGTCAGTTTGTCCAACATATTGCATGCCACAATTAACTTCAGTTCAAGTTACAACATAAATCAGATCAAATGAAGTTCAGACTTTACTCCATGCGAGCTGAACATTTCTTGTACTTCAACAACAGCAGAATCTAGGGCGAAGATTTGGTACCAGTAAAATGCATTTAAGCCCCCCGGTGGCTAAGGCTGCTGTCCGTTCTAAGGTGGTGGTTCTGTTGTTGTTGACTTTTTTGTTTATTGTTACTCCCATTGTGGGAGTCTGTAATTGTTCTATGTTTTGTTGTACGTTGCTTTGTGTCCGTTCTAGTATTGCAATCATCTTGATGGGGAAGAGAGAGCTGGTTACTTTGCTTAATTTGTCTTCCTGGTGTCTCGTGATGGTTGAGCGGCTCTTCCTCGCGGTGCCACAGGGTTGTCTGCTGTTTGTGATTGTGGTATATCCTGATCAAACTCACTTACTATTTTTATCATTCAGCCTCCGTGCGATCTAAAATTAAATATGTCCATTAACAACAGCAGAATTTAGGGTGTATAATTTGGCCAGTAAAGTATATTTAAAACCATGCTAGCTGCGGCTGCTGCCTGTTCTAAGAGCGGTAATTCAGGTGGTGTTAGTTCACTGTTTTTTCTGCTTCATTGTGTGTGGGTTCTCTCTCTCTCTCTCTAACACTATTTCATAAAACTAGGAAAATATAGCAGTTGAGTGTTTGTTTGTGGATTCGCCCATATCGATTGACGTATTCTTTTGAATTGAGGGTAGAATTGGCTTTCAACAATATAAATACATTCATGAAGTATTTAACATTTCTTTTTTGTGATATATTGCAAGTAAATAGTAGTATTGCTGTGCACTGGTAGGTAATTAACTTGTCTTCAGGGATATATGAGCCGTGACATGTGATTTCCAACAATGTGGCATTTTGACAAGTGTAGACTCAGACGAGCCTGTGCAGCCTCCTTTAAGGCGTAGAAACTCCAAATGGTGTTCAGTCAGTAGCTTAACAGTTATAGAATATTCAAGCGACGAGCAAAGGCTCTGATCAGACTGCGCGTATGCGCAGGCTGATCTGAGACTTTGCTGGTCGCACATACCACATTGTTGGAAATCTCATGCCGCGGCTCAATTATATTATTTGGCCAAGTTTAGATTGCTAATTAAGAAACACATAATTGCATGTACATTTTCAAATTGACTGCTTGTTAACTTGTATATACTCCTATGTACATAATGTCCATTGATATTGAGGGTCTCGTGAAAGTTTAGCTACAACATGATTGTGTTTTTGTAAGTGCTAACTGTTGAAACCCTCTAGATTTGTACATAAAGTATTTTTACCGTATCTTACCCTACCTTAGTTATTTACTTACTTACTTGCTTAGGGAGGTTGTGGGTTTAATTTTATTTTACAGGCCTAATCATCACCGTGGGCTAAAATATTTTACTAACCGTTCCAAGGCGGTACTTCTTTTGTGTATCTTTATGTTTTTGTTCTGTCTTGTATTTGCTATGTTTTTGTGCGCGTCTGTTTATATGTGCTTTGTGGTCACCTGCTGGGAAAGGGTTGACCTCTTTTCGATTCCTGATCATTGCACCCTTACTTACTATAACTAGGATTTTGTGTGACAGACAGCATGCCTAGTTGTAAATCCAATCACCGCTGTAGCTATTTCTATATATACACTCATTGAACAAATTTTCAGATATATTTGTCTGGTCCTTCCGTCCTTTCTTTTGTCAGCCATCCGTGTGCATGGGCGGGCATATATTGGGTAACCTGTTCTTGGGTTCTTTACATAACTATAAGTTTACTTGAGTCCATAAATATACCAAGCATATCTTGGAGGCACTTGTTGGTTAAGCGTACATAATCAGGCAATTGTTGGGTATTTATGCTGATTGATGGTTATTAGGGTTAGGTTATGGTTAACATTAGAACAGCCAAACAAAAGTCCATTTATAAGCACAACCGTCGGTCGGTTATCTGTAGCTGGACCCACCGTGGCTCAACTTGAGATTTTCTTTAGCTCTGACTATCTGTGAGTCATGAGCCCTTTTCTTTGTTTCATCATGGTGTGTTAATTGATTAGAGTGTTTCGCCATGATGATACATTGCATTAGTTAGAAGGCCTCCATGCGAGCTGAACATTTCTTGTACTTCAACAACAGCAGATTCTAGTGCCAAGATTTGGTACCAGTAAAATGCATTTAAGCCCCCGGTGGCTTAGGCTGCTGTCCATTCTAAGGCGGTGGTTCTCTTGTTGTTGAATTTTGTTTATTGTTACTCCAATTGTGGAAGTCTGTAATTGTTCTATTTTTTGTTGTACGTTACTTTATGTCCATTCTAGTATTGCAATCATCTTGATAGGGAAGAGAGAGCTGGTTGCTGTGCTTAATTTGTCTTCCTGGTGTCTCGTGATGGTTGAGTGGCTCTTCCTCGCGGTGCCATGGAGTTGTCTGAGGTTTGTGATTGTGGTATTTCCTGATCATACTCACTTACTATTTTTGCTTGTAATGCGAACGCTTCCTTCATTTTTTTTGAATATGTTCATATTTGGCACAATAATGGCCTATGGTGTGCAGATAACAAAAGACTATTCAGATCACTGGATTGGCCTTGGAGCCCAAGGTCAAGGTCAGTTATATCTAAATCTGTCTGCGGTTTGTGATTGTGGTATTTCCTGATCATACTCACTTACTATTTTTACAGAACGTAACTCAAAATCATATTTCATTTTATGACAGAGGAGGTTGGTATTTGACACAATGACTGCCTATAGTAGTAGATAACAATAGGCTTTTCAGATAGCTGATATGACCTTTGAGTCTAAGTCAATGCCGCATATACGAGGGGAGTTCAATAAGACCGTAGAACTCATGGTAAAAGTCATAAATTGGAAGATGGTTTCAACATTATTTTTTCAATATAATCCCCCTTTACTTCAATGCTTTTGGACCACTTTTCTTTTAAGCAGTCTATGCCTTTGAAATAGAAGTCATCTGTTTGGTCCTGAAACAAAGCCCCTGTAGCAGCCTTGAGCTCATCATTGTGACGAAACCTTTGTTCCATGCAAAATGTAAGTGAGTATGATCAGGAAATACCACAATCACAAACTGCAGACCAACCCACGGCACCAATAGAAAGAGCTACAGGACATTTACAGTAACACGACATCCAAACGACAATAAAATAAAGCAACAAGCACTCCTTTCCTCGCCAAGATGATTGCAAAACTAGAAAAGGACATAAAGCAATGCATACCGAAACAAAGTATTACACAGAACCTCCACAAAAAATAAGAGGTACATAAAACAATGACTCAAAAACAACAGAAAAACCGCCTTAGAGCGGACATCAGCCTGAAATCATCTTGATAGTGGGGAGAGAGAGCTAATTGTCTTCCTGGGTAGGGTAGGTTAGGATAGGGTAGGGTAGGGTATCGAAAGTAAAATGATCCTGGCGTGAAGAACCATTATAAGCGGTTAAGGGCACACGTCAGAAGGTAGAGAGAGATGCCTATTGGAAACACGTTTCCAATATTTCACGTTTGAGAACGCCCCCTCAGATCCCAAAATAAAAGTGGAAAAGTTAGGAAGTTTTGGTCAAATCATTGAAGAAAGGCGCATTTGGGATCACATCACTAAGGGAAAACGGAATTCTGAAAACAGACACTAAAGAAAAAAGCCGATATTTGCGACCGGCAATTCCAATCTGCCTTCACGTGTGAGGCAAATTCCGACCCGCCTTCAAAAGGGGGCTAGTCCATTCTCCTATATGGGGGAAATAACAGTTGACCTGAAGGGGTCGCTAAACTGTTGGATGGACTTAATATGCATAAAGCACCTGGCCCTGATGGACTCAATGGCAGGATGCACAAAGAATGTAGTACACAGATCATCTATCCTAGCACTTATCTAAAATGAATCTTTAGCTCAGGGCAATAATCCAGATGATTAGCGACACGCAAATGTATCCCCGGTCTATAAGAAAGGAGAAAAATACGATGCTGCGAACTACAGACCGGTGTCGCTAACCTGCATCTGTTGCAAAACCCTAGAGCATATATTGGTGAGCAACATCAACAAGCACTTAGCCTTAGATAGTATACTCGCTGACTGTCAGCATGGGTTTCGAAGTCGGAGGTCTTGTGAAACCCGACTGGTGCAGATTGTGCACGATATCTTCAGCAACCTGGATGGTACGATGAATCGGGGGCAAAAGCAGACAGATTTGATCATCATGGATTTCGAAAAGGCATTTGACAAGGTCCCACACAGAAGCCTATTACATAAACTCGATTCCTATGGGATAAGAGGGTCCACCCATAAATGGATCAGTTCATTGCTCTCTGGGCGCGTTCAACAAGTAGTTTTAGACGTTCAAGCCACAGAGCCAGTCCTTGTTTTATCCGGTGTACCCCAGGGGTCGGTCCTAGGACCGATCCTTTTCCAAATTTCCATATATGACTTACCAGATAATATCGAGTCTTCAGTTCACCTGTTCGCGGACGATTGTGTCCTGTATAGGAACATTCATTCATTGCAAGACTGTCTCATTTTGCAGGAAGTTCTTGACAGTATTGGGCTCTGGGAAGCTGATTGCCAAATGAAGTTCAATGTTGCCAAATGTCATTCTATGAGAATGACTCCGCATTACTCACACAAAGAAATCATTCATGACTACACTCTGCATCAGCAAACTTTGGAAAACGTTCAGTCCGCAAAATACCTTGGTATAACAATCACAGAGAACATGGATTTGGGTCAAAATATCTTGATATTTCGTCAAAGAAACTAATACTTTAGTTTGCCTTCGCAGGAACTTCTCTATCGCACCTAGGAGTACTAAGGAGTTTGCATTACAACTTTAGTACACCCTAAACTGGAGTATGCAGCACCTGTTTGGAGCCCATATTGTAAAACTCAGATTCAACAAGTTGAGAAGCTACAGAGGACGGCAGCCCACTGGACCTGCAGGGGCGGGATGGGGTGGGGTATTTAGACTGTGTAACGTCCCTTGGTAGAACATAATAGCGCAGTCGTTTATTTTTAATAGCGACTGTGTCAGAGTCAATGTAGCACGCAAACTTCACAACAGTGCCCCCCCCCCCCCCCCCCAGGGAATACTCTGAGGTAAGGATGACCGCTAGGGGACGCCACTTTAGGGGAGTTTAGGTAGCACGCTCCACTCGATATCAGTACTGGGGAGGGTTGGTTGCATTATTTACCCATCCTTACCAACATCATGGCGGCCAAAGCAGGAATGCCAGTGGACATGGAGATTAAAAAGGTGCTGTTCTTGAAATTACAGCAAAACGAGTGTATCAAGTTCGATAATTATAGAAGCAGTATAAACATTCTATCGACATGAATGACTTTCATTCAATAAAAACACATTATGAGCAAGCAAAACTGCCTTGATTTTGAGAAAAAAATATTTTCTTTTTTTCTGCTACAATTTATTTCGATAAATGGGTAGTCTCTGGTTTACCGGGCGCACTTCTATTTATTCTATTTGTTGTTTAGGGGTTTCTACCATATTGGATTCCGAAAAGATCGTAACAATGTGGCCTACAAATTATTAAATAGCCCTTACACGAAAAGGGAGCAGGGGTGTGGGGTAGTTGCAGAACTGCGACTTTAGATTTTTTTTCGATCTGGCTGAATCTAAAGTCGCAGTGTTTTTGTGCTCTATCTTGACCAGTAATGGAGTCCCCTTTTGTTTTGGGAAAAACTCGTTTCCTTGACAATCCAACCATTTAGACTTCTTCATGTGTTTTACATACACAACCAAAGTTATAAAAATGTTACCATTGACTTCGTTATTAAGACACGATCAATGCAATCTGTAATATCATGTTCTTGTTGTTGTTTTTCGGCTCATCACAGCCATTTTGCATGCTTTTCACGAGCTAGGGGTGATGACGTTTTTGCGATAAAATTCGGATGTTGAATTGATGAAACGAACTTAATAAAACGTTGAGAAATATTATAATAAAACCCGGTACTGGTTATACTCCCCATGACTAGGTAAGATATGTCAGCGCTTTTTCAAAAACTCAGTACATTATTATAATAAGATTAACAGTGGATTTTGGACATTATAAGAAACAAGTAGGTGTTTGAATTTTAAAAATCAGGGCAAAATTGTTAAAGCTATTGATTCTGTTAACTTACTCAATGTTGGTACGCTCGCAGCAGTCACGTTTCTGTATTATTGTGCATTGTAGCGCCCCCTATTTTCTATTAGATTATAACGAGTAATGACCTATTTCAGAAAATGAAAGTCGATTTCCAAGAATGGTTTGATTTCAATTTAATATAGCATGCCAAAGAAAATGAGATACTTACTTGACAGAAATCCTTAACAATCATTTACCCCACCCGTATAAATCTAATTTTCGGAAAGGAAGCTTTGTCATGTCCTAAAATGTCATAATCAGACCGAAAATGGACTTTTCCAACAAGGCGGACAATTGTTATTCTGATCATGTGCTCACGTGACAAGTTTCCCGCCAAAAGTAGCAAGCTAACGCAAGAGTACATTGACCTCTGAACCGAGAGAGGGTCAGCTTGTTTACGGCAAGAAGCGATGGATTGGAAAGATCAGAATCAAATTACTTTTGCACAGTGATCAGTAAGATATTAAACTCCAGCTGTTAAGTTTTTAGACTTAATTTTTCGCAATAACTTTTTTGTCTTCAATTTTAGCAAAATGTGTTCGCGATGAAAAGTATTCAGGAACATCTCCGCCAACTTCTCCGAATGGTTCCAACATCCTAGATGCTTCAGGTTCATCTGTGCTTAGATGCACTCTTTGAATATTTGAAACAAAGCGCAAATAAACAAAGTCCAAGATGTCAGTCAAAAATGTATATTGCACCACCCTAATTCAATTATTAAAGCGATGGATGGCTTGTTCAAATATAATAGAAATCGCGCCTGATTCGCTCGTGCGTTAAACTAGAAGGGTCGTCTCAAAACCGTTCATTTCATAGCACGTGCATAAGAGAAAAATTGGACGTCATGCGATAGCCCAGCCTTTTTCCCCGACAAATGAGCCTGCTTTAAGTTGATTCTGCATATGCACGGTAAATTCTGAGTATGTTAACGGCAGTTTTATGTTGTACACAGCCTTAGAAGAACGGGATATGCACCGCTTCCGAATATTTTTTGAAACTACCCCTTTCTGACACGCCTATACGAATTATACCTGTCATTAAAAGACTTAGAAATTTAGGACAAATTCCATTATTTGCAAAATCTTCATCTATATACACAAAAACCTGTTTGTGCCTCAAGCACTAGACCTTTTGGAGAAGTTGGCGGAAATTCTCCTCTACAACTTTTATCGCGAACTCATTTTGCTAAAATTGAAGTAAAAAAAGTTATTGCGAAAAATTAAGTCTAAAAACTTAACAGCTGGAGTTTAGTGAAAGAAAATATTTTTTTTATTTCATGGCTAACCTTGCTGCACGCTGAATAGCTTTACTATCACACGCTTATGTTCAAATAGGCTATCAGTAAATACACATCGTTTTTAAGGCGCCATGTGAATCTTATATAGAGACATTGGGTGTTTTGACCTTCTTTTTGAACATGTGCCTAATGGTTTATGATAAGAATTGTATAATGATGTCATTGTTTTAATATGCAAAACCAATTGGATTTTTTTCTATGTATTTCCTGTTAGCGGAAGTGGGGGAGTTCCTTATCTGAAAATAGTCAATTTTCAATCCAGTGACATCCGTCGGAATACAGAACCAGGGTGAAAAATTTGCATACTAGGTTGAAGATTGACCTTTATTCGTTGACATTCATCAAGATATTAAAAGAAAACCTATTACAAATGGTGAGAGAGGTCACCATAAAAATCAACCTGTATGCACAAAAAAGGATCCCATCCATTGCCATTAAGAACTCCTCGGACACAGTTTGTACATGTTCAACTGGGTAGTTCTCGATGGCAACAAATTGGTAAAAGGCGGCCCCAGTTAGATCGGTAATTGGTCATCTTTTTTTGCAAATATCTACATGTAACAAATGTATGGTGAGATGGTATTGGATTCTTTTAATCTCAACAGACCAGGTATGATCATTTTTAGGCCAAATATGATAATAAGAAAGGTAAAAGAAAACATTAAATAAGTCTGATTTTGGTATTTAATGTTGTTAAAACATCTGTGTATTCAGAAAACGGAAAGTAAACGGGTCATTGTCGGTACATTAAATACCAAAACAAATTCGTGTGTGACTTTAGTACCCACAGAAAAAGCATGCTCTTCAGCTCTGAAGACAAAAATGATGCCATGTTTTGAAAACAAATAGTGTAAACATTCTGTGTGGACAGGAGTATTTTATCTTTTTAGAACTAATCAGGTATGCATCAGCGGCAAACTAAATAGCAAAATATAGATGAACCTATAAACATACAAAATGGAGTAGTGTTAGAGGAAGACACTGTTTGGAAATGTGTTTTCAACTTGGTTTACGTCCACGATAACAGTAAGGGAAAAGATAGAGGCTTAAAAAATCAGGGCTATATGATAACATAAAATAAAAATCCATCATATCGCCCTGAATTCAGTGCTAGGGTGTGGGGGCGCAGCCCCCATTATTTAACAAGCATTTAACAGGTAAAGGAAAGATTTGTATTCATAGATATACTATAAATTTATAGTACATCTATTAATGCATAGAAAAATTGTTCTATAAATATATAGTTATCACAGTAAGATCGTCCCTAAATTGGTTTTAAATGAAAACCGCATTCCGATTGCGCGTTCACAAATGTTTTTAGGGTTAACAGTACACTATTGCGCCGTTCATTCTGCACAGCATGTGTAAAATGCGAAAGAGGCTGCATGTCGAAAAGCATGATTGCTAGTTTTCCTGTTTTACTGTGTCTTTCTACTGAAATAGCTAATAAAAAGCGGAAATTTGTTGATATTCTGGAACAGAGCCTTTCTCAAACTTGTTTGTGCGCCATCTTTAAAACTTCGTAGACTGGTTTACAATAGACCCCTTTCCCATTATCGGATTTTACCTGTATCACATGATATCGGCTGACCAGTCCAACTATTGGACTACTTCCGGTATAGGAAGCTGCAATAACTTACTACTAATTTTGCATGCATTTCACTTATTTTCATAAAACGAAAGGAAAATGGCAATTATATGTACCACAATTACATATGATGACAAAAAAGTTAATTTTATTTCAAATTTACCTAATTTACGCTGAACGAATCCTTGCAGACTTTTATTCAAGTGGTACTTGTACCGGCATATATTTCGACAATTATTTCCGCTGCTGCTGACGAAGGCCCCGATAAGATGATGTGTTTCCCTGCGGGTCTACACTATTTATTAACTTTCCAAACAAAAATGTCCAAAATATCACAGAAATCGATGTGTCTTTATGCGAACTTTTCCGAGAAAGGATGTCTTTATATCGCCATATATGCGAACTTTTCCAAAAGGGAGAATGAATGGATAGTGTAGACCCGCGGGTAAACACATCATTCCAAGGCCTTCATCAGCAACGAATATAACAGGGAACTATCTATCTGTTCCACAAACGTCTCATGGGAGCACAGTGGCTCAGTGGTAGAGTGCTTGTCTCGAGACCAAGGGGCCGCGGGTTCGAGCCTCACCGGCGTCACTGCGTTATGGTCCTTGAGCAAGACACATTTTAGTACTGGTTTAACCCAGGAAGACCCGTCCATATTTAACTGAAAGATTGTTGTTGGGACGTAAAGAATCAAATAAAAACAAAATGTCTCATTTTAGCCAAAAATTATCTGAGTAAAAGTAATAATTTGGACATGTTCGTGCTATAAGCAAATACGCTGTTCTTACTTTTTAGAAGTTGCAGCAATAGAGTAAAGCCTCGACAGCTCGAACCCTGGTACATCAAAGCATCCGCATATGTCGAATAGAATATATGACACATAGGATTCCGAATATAGGGTATATTTCTTAATGTGCAATGTTTCGTGGGTACTCAAAAGAACCGTCTCAACAAAACGCTTATTTTTGGGTATTCAAACGCATATGTTTTGTAAGACTCGGACCGAGTGTAAGATTAGAGGAGAATAATAACTTTTTGATTCAATTTTATTTGCAAACAAACTCCTTTTAGCTCAAACAACTGAAAGCTTGCTTTGAAATAAATGTCTGAAACCCGCGCGCACTTTCAGTTGAAAAAAGTGAATATATACATAGCTCCAGATAAGGATTGGAGGCAATTGGGTATTTACCCACCTCTTTTTGGCTTAATTGGGAATTTCAAGTTTTAAATTGGGTATTTCAAGTTTTTGTATTGGGTATCCATCTGAAAGCAAATAAGCAATGAAAACAGGCCTTGTTTCTCCTGATTATTTTGTTTACTTTCGGTTTCACTTTTAGAAAGCACACTGGCAATATTAGTATATCTGAGATCGCTATTTCCAACTTCGAAAATCCAACAAGAATTAAAGATGACTTGATAGATACGTTGGATTATTATTATCCACTGTAGTCTACATTTATATAACTAATCGGAATCGCTACTTTTCTTGTTCTCGAAAAAAGATAAATTTATATTTTCATATACATTTTATAAGTATTCCGTATCTTTTTGTTTACTTTACATGTAATAAGTGTAAAACATACATTAATTTCGAACAGTTATAAAAATCGGCGCAGATTAAAGCAGACTCTAGACAGCGCACGGACTTGCGAGAGTCCTCGATGCTCGCACACACCATGGTCTTTCTAGTTGAACACACACACACACACACACACACACACACACACACACCGTAGATGTAGATGAAGACTCAGCCTCAAGTCCTGCTTGATAAGTTTGTGTGGGCGTTTTAGAGGCTTTTACAGGTACATATATGTGATAAGGAGACGTCTAGCTGGGCTTCTTATCAACTTCAAAGAAAGCGACTGGTCACGCTTGCCGAAGTTCTAAAGACACAAGTGCAAGATTTTATTGTTTTCAAAGGGCCCCCGGGCACTCATTGAAGAACCAAATGCAATTTGGGCCAGCACAAAATAAAATGTATCTTATCACTCAGTGGATAGTGTACAGATGTAAACCATAAATTACCATAGTGATATGCAGTCTTGTCAGACTCTTCAATCAACAATTGCCGTTTTTTATTTCTTTAAATAAAATGTTAAGCGATATATAGAAGTTCTATAAAGTGAGATCATCAGACAGTATATGTTGCTTTATACCGGAAGTAGTCCAATTGCTGGACTGGCCAGCCGTTGTCACGTGATATAGGTAAAATCCGATAATGGGAAACTCCTCTATTAATTAGATACTGCGGCTGACATCAAATAAGTACGGTTTTCCAGAAAAGAGTTTTTTCTTCTGTCAACTAACTGCCGATGTAATATGATTGTGTAAAATGACACATGCCCTTTTTGTACATGAGTTGTCCAATTTAATATGTACATCTAACTGCTTTTAAATGAGAACTATTAAAACTTAAAACGGATCTGGATTTTTGCCAGCCAATATATCTTGAGCCCACTTCAAGATTACTGGGATTGTGTCGCACATGGCAATATATTATTTATACCTGTTCAATGCGATTCTCACACGGGCTAAGTAACACTATTTCAGAGCTTATTGATTATTTAACAGCAAGCTAGACAGTTAAGTCACAGTATTGTCAATGCTCGCATGTGCAACCTCAGACTGTACTTGATCTTATCCTTTAACATACTGAAAGGGCTTTTGGCGAAATAATTGTGCCAACCACTTACATTTACATTAGAACTTTTTCAGCTCAAAAGCCATTTTTGACCATGAAATATGTTCAAGATAGGGTAGTTCGAGCCACAGAGAGTAAACAATTGCACCAGATCCAGGTGCTTTATAAGGATAATATTTTTGACCTCGTAGTTTTACTACGGTCAGTATTTTTATTTTTGCGACGACCAGTCATGTTAACCACAAGGGGACACTTGCACTTTACCGGGCACCATGGTACAGTCTGTTCATGTAACATATGATAAATGGGGGCATGTGCCCCCAAACCCCCTTAATTGCTTCAGGTTATACTATCCAACCATATCAAACGTTTCAAGAAATAATTTAGCAGTAAACAGGCCTTAAAAACCTAGTCAAAATCAATCGTGTCCGGTAAAGTGCAATCTAGCCACCACTGGACCAGTCTAGATCCAGCCTCATCACGTGATCAAGCAAATTCAAAGTTGATGGTGACAATTAATGTAGATTGTGTTTTCTCAAAAAATAGGCTTTTCTAATAAAATAAGTATGTACATTATGAATTCTTACCTTATCGATGTTCATTCTTCCAAATATGGTGTTGCGGTTTTCGACAGGCACAATTTTCACGCATTTTTACCTGATGATTTTATAAATATATAGAACGATTTTTCTATGCATTTATAGATGTACTATAAATTTATAGTATATCTATAAATAAAAATCTTTCCTCTACCTGTTTAACGTTAAGATTTAGTCTTACGCCATAAACTGCGCCCGGTAAACCAGAGGTGCGCCTGATAAATTGTTCATGGTATCGGTCTAAGTTAAAAATATCTACCATATTAAAACATATTTAACCAGATTTTAGGTCCTCTTCTTTTCCTTTGTTATATAAATGATATGGAACTCAGTATTAGCTCAGAGTATAAATTGTTACTATATGCAGATGATAGTGCAATTCTGTACTCAAACAAGGATCCTCGGGTTATATCTGATAAACTTGGCTTAGAACTGGAGATGTGCAGCAAGTGGTTAGTTGATAATAAATTTTCCTTGCATATGGGGAAAACAGAATGCATAATATTTGGCTCTAAGCAGAAACTCAGGAAAATCAATAATTTTTCAGTTGAATGTAATGGTCATACAATTAAAACACAACGTTCGGTGAAATATCTTGGTCTTACTTTAGATGATCAATTAACTGGGGAGGCTATTGTTAACTCTATTGTTCAAAAAGTCAATGGTAGGCTTAAATTTCTTTATAGACAATGCAACTTGTTGGAGGAAAAACTTAGGAAACCCATATGTTCTTCACTTATCCAATGTCACATAGATTACGCATGCTCCTCGTGGTGCTCGGGTTTGAACGAAAAACTTAGAAAAAACTTCAGATTTGTCAAAACAAAACAGTTTGGTTCATTAAAAATCTTGGCCCTAGATCTCATATTGGTTTCTTGGAACTTAATAGTCTTAATATGTTGAATGTGGATTTCAGGGTAAAACAACTTCGTCTGAGTCATGTGCATAAAGTTTTCAATGGAACTGGCCCGTCGTATTTGTCTGAACAATTCATCAAAGTTTCTGATGTTCATCATCATTTCACCAGAGGTAATACTGAAAACTTTATAGTACCTTCTGTCAATGGTGTTGCAGCAACAACTTTTTATTTCAGTGGAATTAAAGATTGGAACTCTCTACCCTCGGATGTCAAACAAAAGTGCACTTTCAATGGTTTCAAATCTGCTGCAAGACAATACCTTAGATCTCAACTGCAACTTATGGAATCTGATACCTATGTTTATTATTAATATGCGTTTAGTATTTCAATTTTGCAACTTAGGTTTATGTCCCCTCCTCGCCTAACTGCTTCTTGGATCTAACCAACAGGACCCCATCGGAAATAAGCCTTAGGGCTTTCATGGGCAATCCTGGGTTATTTCAACACTCATACATTTTGCCTTTACATCATCTTTCATTAAAGTAACAAATTTTGCTTACATTCATCTCTCGCACTCTTATTCGGGAGTGTGAGATATGAATGAGATATCAGTCATTTTCACCATTTTTGTTTTGTGCCTAGTCAAAAAGTGATCTCTTAATTTATAAAATGCATAATTGTGATGATATGTGATAACCTAGTTTACTGTGATAATCTTTATGTGATATTTGTGCCAGATCCATTCAAATTCATCTTAAATTATTCAAATTCATCTTAAATTATAAGTTTTAATACAAATGTAGCATCAGAGATTTATTTAACTTTTTTTTATTTAAATTATTCCATATTTTAAAGTGCTAAATTAATGTGATATTTAATGTGCTATATGTTTTTAATTTGCTGTTGTATATGTATGTATGTGTTGATTTTACTGAATAAACATCAATCAATCATCAATCAAGGCCCATCTTGACAGACTATACTGGGATAGTCAGTTTTCGACAACATAAGCAGATATGGCTCTGAGGATAGCAAAACAAAATACAACCTTACCAAAAAATGATTTTATCATAAAGTTTCAACCTTTTATAATAATGTGTGATACCTTAGATCATCAAAATATGTTTTTTTTAATTTTCAAAACTTTTGATTTGTTTGTGCACCCATTTTTCCTCCATCTTGAAAATAGTAATCTAAGTTTGACAACTCTTGTTGACATGAAAAAAGAGGCCTCATTAAGGGTTGGATAGATAAAAAATCAATAGTTGTTATGAAACAAATTATTTTTATCAATCAATGAACATAAATTATTGTGAATCTTCTATGATTTAATTTATAATAATCAAAAATATTTCAGTCATGTTTTTTTTCTATATTCATTCAAAGTCAGATCAATTTGAACCCCTAGGTTCATTTGGGGTGCTACCACACAGGCAGTAAATGAAAAAGTAGACATTAAAGCTTTCTTTTATGTACTTTAGGGATACACCAAGCCATTGCAGGTGAAAGATTGATATAACTTATCAAAAAATCATTTTAGATATATGGTCCGTACAGCTGCTTATTAGCCAGACCATTGTTTCTGAGTCTTAACATTAATAAGAACCCCCTTATGATAAAGTCAATGATTTCCCCACTTGGGACCCCCATACATCACTGAGTTTTCTTACCTCCATCATGCGGATGTCAACAGAAATGAAGATGGAGGAAGCTATGTATTCTTTGGATTAAACATACCAGGATCATAATTTAAAGATTGGGGTCAAAAAGAATTAGTTAAAGTGGCGGAAAAACTTTGATGCAGATAAGTGACCATTATTTTACCACACAGATATGCATTTTCGTACTGCTTAACAACTAAACAGACAGCTTTTCTTTTCCCTTTGGAATTCCCCTTTTCAGAATGAGCCTGTGATGTCACACAAGTGAAAAAACGGTGGGAATGTTCAATTGGCGAAATTACATTCTTTGCGAAATTAGCTTACTTCACTATATCCTCAATCCATGGCCTCTTCGGCACAGGTGGTCTCGAATGTACTGTTGGCCTTGTATGTAGTTGTGTTTCCACAAATGTGAATGAACTCAACTGTACTTTAGAAATACAAGGTGTGGGTTGACGGATCAAAGATTTGGAGAGACTGCCAGCACGGGTTCAGGGCAAGAAGAAGCTGTGAGATACAACTACTTACATTAGCTGATGAACTGGTGTCAGGCCTAGATAAGTCTTACAAGCACTATCAGGTCATGCTGTTGTCTCTTATCTGATAAGAGATAACAGCATGACCTGATAGTGCTTGATTTCTTTAAGGCATTCGATCACATACTGCACAAACACCATCTATGAAAGACGGATCATTATGGTATAAGAGGGAGAACTCTTGAATCGATGAGGGTATTTCTCACTGACAGAGTTCAGCAAGTCACAGTTGAAGGCGCCACATCAGATAGCATCCAATCACTCAGCAGAGTACCACAGGGTACAGTCTTGGGGGTGCAGGACAACTAGGCCCATGCCAACTTGGCCCACATAAAAATCGGCCCACGCCAACTCGGCAAAAGATTCAAAACCCAAGAAAACTCGGCCCACATTTCAGAGGGATCAAAGTATGTGTGTTTTATCATTACCTGGAAGATTCGCCCCTTCACGTTAGCCTGTGAATCAAGTATCCCTAGTTTCCACCTGGTACCGCACAACTGTACTAATGTGTCTTGTGGAGGTGTTTTAAAAATGTTACCCTTACCCGTTTGTGAATACTGAACAGGATTAACTGTGTTGACACATATTGCCGAATCTCCTAAGAGGCCACGCTGGTTAGTCAATATACCGCACGTTCAAATGAGGATACGCGAAAATTCGCAACCTAACCCATCTGAGCATACTAATTCGTTTTTCCCTCTCAGAAGACCGACTTTGTACTAGCAAGCAGTGTGGGCCCTCTTGAAATGATGCACTGATTGTCACACCTTTGGGATTCAATAAGGCTGTCTGTTGCCAGTGATCAACATAATTATAGATGGTTGGACACACACACACAAACATACGCATGCACAGACAGACACATGCATGTTCATGCAGAGACAGACAGATAGACATACATGTACATGTATAGACGGGCAAACTAAAAGCATGTACAGACAGAAAAACAGATTAATAGAAACATACATAATCATGTACAGAGATACTGATAGAAACATACATGTGCGTGCATGTCGAGGCATACATGCGCATGTAAAAAGAGGTTGGCTTATAGAGACATACGTGTATATGTATGCTTATGTACAGACATACTGGTTGAATCATACCTGAGCATGCAAGTCGTCTGTACTTCAAAAAATATATGGGCCGAGTTGTCTTATGAATTTGGGCCAAGTTGTCTTATAAACTTGGGCTGAGTTGTCCATAATTCCAGTCTTGGGACCTCTACTTTTTCTTGTTTTTATCAATGATCTCCCAGACTGCGTAGAATCAAGAATCCGACTCTTTGCTGACGACCATATGGCACTTTTCCCTACAAAGCGGCGGAATTTACCGATACCATTCTACGGATGTACCCGATCGTTTACCTGTATAAACCACACTGAGGTTTGTATAGAATTGAATGGGAAAATTAGATAATAATTGATAATAAACATATTTCTTCTGATACGACAAACTTTTATAAGTTATACACTTAATATTCAATCCTTGCTCTAAAATATGGTGTAAAGATTTATAAAATAACTTATTGGGAAATTTCTTCCTTTAGCGATTCAAAATTTACCGCATTGCTGTCAAATTTGAAGGCATTTTGCCACTTATTTGTCAAGATCGCTTAAGAAGCTGTTTTAACCTTCAAATCTAACAATGAAAGCATTTTCTGACAAAATTTTATAAGTTATCACCACAGAGGGAAAATTATATAGTTTACTTTGATATAGTTATTTACAAAATAAGTATTTTATAATTTTCTTCCCTATTGCGAAATATATTAAGAAGTCACAGTCAGCTTGAAACTTTTCTAAGTCCACACGCGTGTGCACAAGCCTAGAAGTTAATTTGATTCTTGTGTGATCTTTACTTTGCCTCTGTGGTGATAAACAAGATTTGTGTATGTTTTACTTTGTTATATCTTTATTAGGGTATGATTTTATAAATTTATAAATTTTATAAATTTATAAATATTTTCTTAGTTTATTATTTTTAATTTGTTTTGTAATATTGAATCAGTAAATCATAAATCTGAATCTGCTATATCACGGAAACTCTATACATATGTATATATTTATTTCGCCTGGTATAACTAATTAAAAAAGAATGAAGAAATGTGAATCCTGGAATAAAAAAGAAAGAAAGATGAAAGGCGGAAAAAGAAAAAGAGAGAGAGAAAGAAAGAAACAGTAAGATCTTATTCAAGTACGTATACTCGCCGTAATGTCTTGAGCGTCATAGGAAATTTCGTCGTTTCTTTAAATAATATTATGCGCATACTAGTCTGCACATTCTGATCAGCAAGCACCTTTACCGTCCGCTGCTAAGACAGTTGTACATCTAGTTTATTAATTTGTGAGTTAATTTTTCAAATAACTTAGAAAAGAAGTGATTATGTATTTCCGTACAATGTCAAGTTTTTCAATTTTAGCCTATATAAAACGTCTTTTTTGTGGGACATAGCAAACAATGCGGTCCAGATCAGACGCCACAGAACTCGACGTTTGTTCATGATCTCCACTGTTTGCTCAAAGAATATCATATTAAAATTTGAATAAAGGTGAAAAATACCACCAAACAACGGAGCTGGACAGGTCCAATTATTAAGGTTTGGCAAGGGGTTTACGTAAAAGCATACAAACTGTTATTTTTGCTTTTGAAAGCATAAGATGTTTAAACAAATGCGTAATTATATTTATTATCGCATTTTAAAATTGCTTTATTTCGCATTTTTGTCACAAACTACCACAACATTACTCATGAAAGTTTCAAAAACGTTGTATTATTTATACGTTTGAAGCTATAACTTCGAAGAGAAAAGAAATTATTTCATGTGCATAGCAGAACAGCATGGAAAATATTTTTTAAAAAAAGTGTTTAACCCTTTTCATTCTGTTTGATTTGAAGCACATTGTTTAAGTATGTAATTGTCCATTATGTATTTTAAGGGGTTGTAGGTCAAACTTCAATGCCCTGATGACAGAGATAGGACTGCGCTGGCTAGTGGCATAGTTAGCGACACGCTCTGACGCCTGCTGTTATCAGCTTATCAATGGCAATGGGGTGTCACGTTGTCCAAAAGCTATAGCACCCTGCAGAGTTTTTTAGTCTGTTATCAGTGGAATACCCCGCCACACTCTCGGCCAAACTCAAAACTTAATTCGAAATTGAACAGGGTAGACGCAGTTAAGCAAGTCCATTTATATCTCCTGCACACCTTATTTATTTATTTATTTATTTATTTATTTATTTATTTATTTATTTATTTATTAAACATTGATCCCTTAAAATACAAAATTGACACTTCCATACTTATTGTATCGACATCGATCGGCTATGTGTTACAATTAATCCATCAGCGTTCTTTGACCTCTGGTGTGGGTCTATACAAAGATTATCAAAATTCAATGTTGTGCTGTATGTTAAAGCAGCATAACTGGGTTTTATTCTGGCTACATGTATGACCTTTAACGAATCTTTGAGCGCATAGTCTACCAGCTTCAATTTTGTTACTAATGTCCGAAATCCCGAATAGCCTGTGCCTGGGTTAAGGTCAAGATTCAGTGCAAACAATCAGCGAATTATCCAATTATCAAATTGAAATTAAATTAAACACCCCCTCATAATCCCTGGTGTGATAGGAAAAAGAACTATATCTTTCTTTTTAATCTTAGACCTTAAACAATTTCTGTAAAGTTGAAGTTCATTATTTTCCACAGTTGTTATTATAGAGACACTAAAGTCCGACCAGACGCCGCAAGAAACGAGTCTACAATTAGAACAAGGTCGACAAACGGCTAATCTAGACACATGCAGTCAAGAACAATCAACGCATCCATATAGCCAATTAATCAGTTCGTTCTTATGTTGACAAAGGTTCATTAGGTTCTACACTGAATTAGCATTGTTGCTTCACAGCATTACGACATCAGGCAATCAATTATTCAAGACTTTCGAAAGTGTACAGGAATAGATATACCCCCATCCCCCCCCCAACCCCCCCCCCCCCCGTAAAACCATCTACCTATGCAAATAACGAAGCCTCTGGTGAGATTGTGCATCGCACAGACTCGTCTAAGTTTTCGTTCACTACTCATTTCTGTATGATCTAGGAAATGCTAGCCTGCTCAGCTACATAGACTAGCTAGAATATTGGTTTTCGGCATAAAGCAAGTTTATATTTATGCTCTCAGTGAATTGAAATCAGACTGCGCGTATCCCGTCGATACAAAAGTCCCCATAAAATATTGTACCTGAAAGGAGGGTGTCCTTCAGACGAGGAGACATTAATTGATCGGAGTAACATGCCCTGTGGGTGCCGCTTATTTGTCTTGACTATGTATTTCATGTCACAGTTCCTGACCAGAAGCTTCACTCTATGGATTATTCATGTCCTGTAAACTGGATTTGTGGGATAAATTTAGGCGCCCTTATATTTTAAATCCCACTGGTTTTATTTCTTTATTTAACTTTATTTGTGTCCTTTATTTTAAACTTCGCTCTGTCAGTGAATCAAAGATTTAGAAAAGATTCTGAAGGAACTGATATGGATATGCATGGCTTAAAAATGTTCAAAATATTTATTTATTTATTTATTTATTTATTTATTTATGTTCAGTTTACATGAAATTTCAATTCCCAAGTATGGCAGTTACCGACCAAAAACAGCGTCTTGCATTGCAAAAATGGTTCATGTATTTAGGAAATTTTTTGACTATTATGCTAATCTATAAAAAGTAAATTCTGTATTTTGCAAAGCCCACATAAAAGAAACATTGATCCTATGAGCCATGTATGTTTATGTATTTTTATTGCTTTATCAGTCTTAACAAGACACTGCGCGGACGTCAAGCGCCGCTGGGCACCAGGGATTACCTAGGTACACCGTATGCACAGCAAGACACATGTAGGCCGACGCGATGCAGGGGAAATAACAAGAATGTGAAAAAATGGGGGTTCTAACAGGTAATTTTTCCGATTACGTCCCATTGCAGATTGAGGGATTTAGTTGGATTTGTGCATACTTTGCAGAGGCATCAAAAACCAGAAAGGTTGTGACACCTTACAACAAGATCTTAATAACCTAGCAGCATGGGAAAAGAACTAGGGGATGGCATTTCATCCGGAAAAGTGCAGCACCATCAGGGTCACCAGAGCACGGAAACCAATCACTTTTCCCTGAAAGGACACACACTGAACAAGGAGGACTCCACATGGTACCTTGTAGTGGAACTACAGTCCAGCATGTCTTGGAATCGCCACATGGACCAGGCTGTCAAGAAAGCCAACAGCACTCTACAGCGCTCCAGATAGCGTCCGTACATGTGTAAATTATGGGTCTGATTTCCACAAATACAGATAGATCTGAAAATTAGTGTGTACCTAATACGGATGCGGTTTTGCATGTACGGTACGTTTTTACCGGTAACCCGTAGTATTCACCCATTTCGAATCAGAAGACGCTTGATATTTGGACTGATTTGTGAATCTGTCAAAATGTATGTGTTTCAGAAATTCAGAATCATCCCAGTGGACTGCTTATTGAGATTTTATTTTTGCCTTAATACAAACTCACCAACAGTTGCATCCCCTTACCATGTCCTTGAAGAAGTACATGTTTTCAGAATAATATGTGCGCAGAGCTTGGGGAGTTTGCTATCAGTTTGGTCCTAAGACCTTGTAATTTCCTGTGAACCAGTCAATGTAGAAACTGAAAGTAGGAATTTCTTGGCTTTAGAAGCAATATTTCCCTATTCCAATATTCTTGCCTGTTTGCATAGGCACATCACTGTTTTGATTGATGGGTGATCAAACTGTTCATGAAGACAGCAACAATGTGACTCATTTTAAATACAAGTATAAGCTCTCATAAAAATTTTTGCTTAAGTTTATATATTAATACATGTACGGACAGAAAATAGCTGGTACGGATCAAGTTTCATTTGGACCAGTACCGGTACTGATGGTAGTCAAAATTATCTGGAGCACTGTTTCATGATTTGACAATATTGCTAGAACCACTAAAATTCCCAATTTAAGGAGTTTACGCGCTAAAATTCCCAATTCTAGGGTATGGCCAATTGTCCCAAAATGATGAAAATAAGCCCTTTTCCCTATGTAAAACATCAAATAAATAAAAAAATATTTTCCTACCTACCATCCCTATTTTAAAATTTCAGATAACCTGAAAACACATATATTTTTCGTTGACATAACCATAATGTATTGTTATTGCAGGCTTTGCAGGAGTTACAGGGTAAAATGATCACAACTACACAACAGCTGAAGCTTTCTGATGCTCAGATAGAAACTCTCAAGAGAAGTATGCAGCACTCCGCACTCGTAGAGAAAGAACTATCACGGTTGCCAGATGATATCAAAGTTTATGAAGGTGTAGGAAGAATGTAAGTTTTTTTGTGGGATGTGTGTGTGGGGGGTGGGGGTTGTCTGACAGGAGTGTTCTGCCAAGAAGTTTTATAGTAGTAAACAAATGTTCCGTGTCCTCAAAGTATTGTAGGACAGTGCCGTATAAGTAAGGGACAAGTGATGAAAACATAATCATTAGGAAAGGACTACAGTAAAACCTGTGTGAAACGGCCATTCAAAAATATACTATGCACAATAAATTTAGCAATTGTTTTGTATGGGTGAGCCCATCCACATCAGATCTCGAGTTTCATTTGCTGTCATGAAGATATAAGCGCCGATCATCTGACAAGGTTTTCCATTTTAAAAAATACAGAATTACCAAACGCAGCGGCCGTGCTAAAGTGACGTTTAATTTTAAGACTAGCGGGTAACGTGGGTATTTCTGATCATTGGGGGAAGCCGAAACTATTTTCAAACGATTGTTTGGTCACTGAAAACCAAAAAAGCATAAAAAAATGCTGCAATTTTCTGAGCTTTCTCAGAGAAATTAAGGACCAAGTTTTCACAACTTGACGTTTTTACTAATGGTTTTACGTTATCACCTTTAAACGGTGTTTCTAGTCGGGTTTTCTTGAACCACACTAACAAGTAAAACTTCTTGATACCTTCCAACACATTCAGACAAATAATGTTGAATGAAACATCTTCACTACTACAGTGCACGAGCCGAAAGATAAAATCTAACGTCACCATTATCTCGCAAATGCGTCGCACCATTTTTCAGTAACTTCAGGCTTTAATCAACCATAAGATTAGTTACATTGTAAGCTTATGATATCTTTGTAAATTGAGTCTCTGTTGAATTAGCACGCCAAGTAACATTAGAAGTTTAATAAAATGATGACCACGTTTTGACGTCATTAATGGCAGCTGATTTTTTCAGCATGAAATCTCTATCACATCTGTCACATAACTGATATTTTTTTATAGGCGCATGATGCATGAGGAAGATGAAACACCACCAAACGAAAAATCACATGCTTATCATTTTAGCATTACTTACAACGGATGTGATTTTTGCTTACTGACCCCTCCTGCAATTCTTGCTCTCCCCAAATGTCTATTTAAAGGATGGCGTCTGAAATATCGTGGTTTCATTTGCCTAAGATCCTGTTCTCGTCATTGCAATTGAAATTGATCGACAGAACAAAGATGAGCACAAAAAAGATGCGAAACATAAGAAATTGCTAAACTTATTGTGCATAGTATAGACAAAGCAAAAATCTTAATGACAAATGTTAGCTTAATGAAGGTTGAAAGTATTGCAGAATGCTCCCCTTGGAGCATTCTGCAATACTATGGCATTATATCACTTCCAGATGTGACGTCATGTAATGTTTAATGTACATGTAAGTCATTTTAAGCTTTCAAATACAGTATTTTTTGTGCTACTAGACTAGGTGTATACATGTATTTTGCTAAAATCACTCCCAGATGTGAAATTCAGCAAACTTATTTATCCTTAAAGCATACATGCTCTAATAAGTGTGCTTTGAACAATTTATTGGTGGGGAGCAGTGTAGCTTTGAGTGACTGTTGGTAGAGTGTCAAATTCATGAACAATAGATTTTGAGATTTCATTTTCAGCTCAGTGTTGTATTTTTTAGGCCAAATAAAAAGATGTGTGTTTTGGGTAATGGGTCTGAACATTGTAGGTAGGGTAGGCATGCATGGGGGGGGGTTTTTTTGGGGGGGGGGGGGGTTCTGGCAAAAAAATATAATTTTATGCATTTTGGCATTTTCGCCTTTCAAAATGGATAAAAAAAAATATTTTTTTTTCCCAAGATCTGAAAACAGTTCTAGGTTTCACCAGTAAATTTAGGTACGGTCGGTTTACCCTAAACACAGGTGTAATTTTTTTTGGCCTTATCCCTGTTTATGCTCTGTACTTGTTCAATCCAAGAAAACATCCCAACACGACATGTTGACTGGGATGTAAAGCATCAACGAAATATGTTTGCATTATGGGGAGTCTGATCTTGGTCTGCTCTGTTTGTCTATGTCCCATAAAAAGGACGCTAGGTTTATATGGGTTAATATACATGTGCCAGAGTTAAGCAGTATTGTGTTTCTGGTTTAAGTCTATATTTCACCATTCATTTATTTTTGCCTTGTATCTGGTCATTGTTTCACCAGCATACCCGTAACCCTCTACATTGTAGATTGTTGATAACCACTGGTGCATGCTTGTAAGAGTGTAATATAGGTGAAATGTTACATGTATCTGTATCAACAACTTTCTTATTTATTTATTTTGTAGGTTTATGCTAACACCTATTCCCAATATCAAGAGCACATTAGACATGAAAGTAAAAGCTGCTGATGCTAAAATAAAAACTATAGAGGTATGTATATACATGTAGACTGTAGTACTAAATCAGGTCTCCAGATACATGTAAGGGTCAGACTGTCCGTCACAAAATATTCCACTCCTGTGAACGCAACTCCTCCTAAGATTTTCCCCAGATGTTTAGTCAAGGTCTGAAGATATGCATGAGGTTTGGCTGTAATCCTCAGATTATTTTTGTCACTTTATTGGGAGTTTGAACTTGGTCAAAGTTTGGCTCAACTACTACCAAATCATACAGACATTGGGTATCTTGTGAACGCAACTTCTCCTACAATTTTACCCAGATCTTTTCGAAACTTTGCATGTGTTATTGTCAAAGTCGGAAGATGCGCATGTGATTTGGATCTTATCCTGAGCTGATCTGCCGCTTTCTTTTCGAATATGCAAAAAGCAGGGTTTCTCGTAACGGAGTTCATTTAGCTGTTTTAACATGGATTTTCCATTATAATGGAAATAATCTACAATTATTTACCTTTTCTCAAATTATGATTCTGCAAAAGTTAACTGCATCAATTGGCAGGATATCTTTGCTGTATATGAAATGGATTATTTGCCAAAAACATCACCATTGTTTCAGTTGGAAATTGCATTTAGTGATATTTTGGATCTCTCTGACATGATGAAAGGGGGAGGGGTGAGACATCTGTTTTTGTAGAAAAAAACAATTCTAGTTATAAACAATTATTTTTCTTATCTAATCAAAACATATGTTGTGGGTGCTCAAAAGAACCATCTCAATGAGACAGTTCTTTTGAGCGTCCAAAACAAATGTTAAAACGAAATTTCAACTGCTAATACAACGTTTTTAAAATACTGAAAAATAAATAGTTTTCTTGCTTTAAAACACACTGACAGATGTTGGCTACTAAATTTATGTTAAAATGCCTACAATTATTGGCATTTTAACATTTGTTGACATTTAAACATTTATTAGCTTGATAAATTTCATGCTCAGTGCATGAAAAAAGTTTTATAACCTTGAGGCCAGGTTGTCAGCTTCTGACCAGTGGGCATATAAAAGTCTCACTGGGAGAACAGGGTTTGCACAGGCTTGAAAAGTACTTGAATATACGAGACTGTCTTGAAAAGTCCTTGAGAATTAACTTTGCCTTGAAAAGTACATGAAAAACACTCCAAGGCCTTGAAAAGTCCTTGGAGGATTCAATACTGCTTTTGGAGACCTAAATGCTGCACCAAATATAGGAACCACAAATTTATACTAATTTTCTAAATCTAGTAGACTCTTGCATTTTCCAAATAGAATTGTAACCTGTAAATCAGTATTTGTCACAAGTTTTCAGTCTTTGAAAACAGTAGGAAAGTCTTTTAGAAGTCCTTGAAAGGTCCTTGAATTTTACTCAAACTTGCCTGTTTGAACCTTGGAGAAGTTGAACAAGAACAAGTGTCTGTCTGAATACCAAATTCATATTGAACCTCTCCTGGTCATATGTTTACGCCCTCTGCTATTATGTTAACATCTTGGATGTCCGATTCATGCATTATGGGGAACAAAAATAGTACAGGATTCAGCAACTGTACCATTGTTAATTTCCGGACAAGCATGAATTCCTCTTGCATATAATATTTTAACAGCTGGTAATCTCTTTGGTGTCTGAGGGGTTATTTAAATTGTAATAGCAAAAATTAAAACAATAAAAAGAAAACATTATAAAAGTAGGTAGTATTACTATTCAATCAGAGGGTATTTAGTGTTTAAGTTTAACTTTTGTCATAGTTGCAATCAATTGACTTTATGTCCGTTCTTTTGGCCAAGGACCTAATCATCAAGGGAAGGCTAAAACAATTGTTAAACACCTGCAATTTGAGATTGAACTCTTTTATCTATACCTGGCTCTCAGGTTATACAACTTTTTTCAACATGCCCTACACACATGTGCATGAAATTTGTTCAGGTCATGAATGTTAAAATGCCAAAAATTGTTAGCATTTTAAAATTAATGACCAGAACAAATAATGTCTACTAATCATAGCAAAAACAAAAATCTCTTTTGTAGATGTACATGTATTTTGATATGAAGATTACAAATTTAAGTTTGAAATAAGTTTAATCTTGAGTCCTTCTTCCTCTAGATAAGATCACATACTTTAAAAATTTATTTTTCTTATTTCTCAACCAAAGCATATGCTGTGTGTGCTGAAAAGAACCGTCTCGATGAGACGGTTCTTTTCAGCACCCACATCATATGTTAAAACTTATTGGTAAGTAAATATATTCACAATTAAACACTCAAAATATTGTTTCTCAGGACCTATGATGTTAGTGTATGAAAGCAAAATAT